>CAWUFW010011042.1:610000-646884 GCA_963921515.1 Calotriton arnoldi
ATCTGAATAACCAGATAGCCGTCTTGAATGTGTAGATAGCGATGGCCGAATGAATAGCGAATAGCGATGTGAATGCCAGTGTGATGCGGAATGCCGAATATGGAATGACGATGCTGAATAGCGAGATATGAATATGCGTGCCGAATGCCGGAATGGCGGAATAGCCCCGATGCCCGGAATAGCAGATAACCGGAATGGCAATGTGGAATAGCCAGATATGGCGGTCTTGGAATAGCGGAATAGCGGTGTGAATATGATGGCGAATAACGCTGAGGTATGATGTAGATATGAATAGCGTGTCTTGGAATAACGGTGCCGGAATATCAGGTCGCGATGTGAATAGCGGAATGATGCGAATAGCGATGCCCGAATAACGAATAGTACCGAATAACCGAATAGCGATGTGAATAGCAGATAGCCGGAATATGTGATAGATAGCAGATGCGGAATATGATCGTAGATAACCGAATAGCGTTCGCGAACCGGAATGTGATGCCGGAATATGAATGGCGATGTGGAATATGTGACAATAGCGATTAATGTGATGTTGAATAGCGAATGTGATGTGAATGCGAATAATAATAAACAACCGATCATCATGATGCTTGAATAACAGATAACGTCAGACCGAATAGCGGTCTTGAATAACCGGAATAGCGATGCTGGAATATGGAATAGCGATGCTTGAATAGCGAATAGCGTGTGAATAACCGGAGCTGTGCCAGACCTTTAGATAACGATGCTGAATGTGAATAGCGATGCTTGAATGTAGATAACTGGGATGAATGTAGATAGCGATGAGATAACGAATATGATGAATGTGGATGCTGATGTAGAATGTGAATGTGATGAATGTGAATGTGATGAAATGTGAATGTGATGTGAATAACAGATATTGATGCTGAATGGCCGAATAGTGATGCTTGAATGTGAATATATCATGTGTAGATAGAATGTGAATGTGATGTGAATAGCCGGAATGTAGATATGATGTAGATATGAATAGCCAGGGATAGCGATGTGAATGAATGGCAAGAATGTGATGTAGATAACGAATGAATATGCTGGAATATGATGTGAATATGGAAAATGTAGATAACCGATGCTTAGATGTTGGAATATGAATGAGTGTGATGCTTGAATATTGAATAGCAGATGCGTTGAATGAATAACGATAAAGATATGAAGTATGAATAGCGTCTTGAATATGAATACGTTATGAATATAGATAGCGATGTGAATAACGGAATGGCGATGCTGATCTTAGATGTGAATAGCGTCTTGAATATGAATAACGATGCGGAGCCGGAATGTGATGGCAGAATGTGAATAGCATTCAGATAGCAGATAGCGATGTAGATAACCAGATATGATGCTGAAATGAATAGCGATGTAGATAACAGATAGCGATGTGAATAGCGAATATGATCGCGGAATGTAGATAACGATGCCGGAATAACCGGAATGCTTGATGTAGATAAGATGTGCGTGAGATGTGAT
The DNA here is from genome assembly GCA_963921515.1 of Calotriton arnoldi. NCBI lineage: Eukaryota > Metazoa > Chordata > Amphibia > Caudata > Salamandridae > Calotriton > Calotriton arnoldi. The sequence continues at coordinate 611,501 of CAWUFW010011042.1, forward strand.
AACGTGCGGAATATGAATACTTGATGCCAGATAGCCGATGTAGATAGCAGATAGCGATGTAGATAGCCGATGTGAATGAATAGCGATCTTGAATGTAGATAACTGATGTGGAATATGGTAAGACCAGATAGCGATTAACGGAATAGCGAATGTGAATAGCCAGTGCGAATGTGAATATGTGGGCGCGGTGTGAGATGTGAATATGTCAAAAGACGGAATGGCATTTGGAATAACGAGATGATGAAGGATACTATGACAATGTGATCATGAATAGCCCAGATATGAATGGCGATCTTGAATGTGAATAGCCGATGTGAATGTGAATGTGAATGTATGATGTGAATAGACCACGAATGTGATGTGAATATCTCGAATATGATTAGCGAATAGCCGGGCAGATAGCAGATATGATGTGAATGTAGAATATGGAATGATGTGAATAGCAGATGTGATGCGAATGTAGATAACAGGTGCTTGATGTAGATAACCGAATAGCGATGAGCCGAATGAATATGTGATGCTTGAATGTGGAATGTGATGTGAATAGAATATGATGCTTGAATAACGAATGTGAATATGTGATGTGAATATGTGAATAGCCGATGCTGAATGGCAGATAACGATGTGAATGTAAGAATGCGTGCGAATATGAATAGCGATGCTTGGAATATGGAATATGATAAAGATAGTAGATAACTGATGTGGAATAGCAGATAGCGATGTAGGAATGGCAAAGATAGCGATGGAATATAGATAACGATGCTTGAATAGATAGCATTCTTGGAATAGCGAATAGCGATGTGAATGGCAAAAGATAGCGATGCTTGAAGAAATAGCAGATATGCTGATGTGAATAATGGAATGATGTGAGAATAGCAGATAGCAATTCACGCGAATGTAGATATGTGCGAATAACAGATATGGGAAGTGTGAGTAGCGACCAGTGTGAATATGGGCCGATGTATGATAAGCAGAATATGATGTAGCGAATAGGTCATGATGAATAGCAGATAACCCGGTGCGAATAGCAGATATGTGATGCGAATAACGGGTGCTGTGCGGAGCCATATCGAGCAATGTGATGTCTTGATGCGAATAACAGATAACGATGCTGATCTAGATCTGACCAATCAGCGATGTGAATAACGAATGGCGATGCTGAATATGTGACCCAATAACGTTAATAGCGATGGCGAAAGATAGCGAATGGCGATGCTGAATGAATATGTAAAATATGACAATAACTGATGCTTGATGCCAGATAACCGAGATAACATGATGCGAATAGCGAATGGCGATCGCAAACAATGCTGATGTCGCCGGTGCGGAATGGCAGATAGCGATGTAGATAGCAGATAGCGATGTGGAATAACGGAATAGCGATGCCGGAATGGCAGATAGCCGATGCCGAATAGCCAGATGTGATGCGGAATATGAATAGCGAATGGCCGATGGCGAGACTCTTGAATAACGAATGTGGTGCGAATATGAATGTGATGTGAATAACCAGATAAGACCACGTGCTGTAGATAACCAGATAACCAGATAGTGTGAATAGTGAATAACGGAATGTGATGTGAATATCGATGTGAATAGCGGAATGGCAGATAACGATGTGAATAGCAGTGAATATGGAATAGCCGAATGTGTCTTAGATAGCGAATAACTTGATCTTGAATATGGGTGCGTGTAGACAGATGTGTCTTGGAATATGGAATAGCCCGATGTAGAACTCTTGAATGTAGATGTGATGCTAGACCAGATAGCGAATAACATTACTGGAATAGCGAATAGTGTGGAATGTATGACAATAGCAGTGTGTGATGCTTGAATATGAGACCATTGATGGCGGGCCATGAATATAATAATGATGACGTATGTGATATGTGATGTAGGCCGCCGAATATGTCGCGAATATGGAATCTTGTGCGGAATGTGAATGCCGATGTGGATAACGAATGTGATGCGAATAGATAACGGTCTTGGAATAACCAGATAACGATGCTTGAATAGCAGGCGCCGATGTGGGCTCTGGTGGGATAACAAAAAATAGCGATCTTGAATAGTATGAATAGCGATGGCCGAATAACGAGATAGCGATGTGAATATCGAATGTGATGAATAACGGATAGATAGCGATGCCAGATAGCGAATGTGAATAAGCCGGTGCCGAATAACGAATAGCGGGTGTGCGGAATAACAGATAACGCGATCATATCAGACGCCAGATAGCCAGATAGCGTGCTTGGAATAACAGATAGCGTGCGGATCTTCGTCTTGAATAGCGAATAGCGATGGCACGAATAGCCCGATGTGAATAACAACCGGAATGATGTAGAATGTAGACCGATGTGAATAGCGTGTGATGTGCGGGAATAACGAATGCCGGAAATGGCGATGTAGATGCCGAATAGCGAATAGCCGATGTGAATGCAGATAACGAATGATGTGAATATGCCGGAACCGCAGATATGTGAATAGATGCAGATAGCAAAATCTTGATGGACTGTAGATAACGGAATGTGGTCTTGAATAGCAGATAGCGATGCGAATGTAGATATGGTAAGATAACGCGGAATGGCGAATAGCGGTCTTGAATCGCCAGATAGCGATGAATATGTGACAATGGCAGTGCGAATAGCGAATGGCAGATAACGTCTTGAATGAATGTGATGCTTGAATAATGTCAAAGCGTGCGTCTGGAATAGCCAGATAGCGATGTGGAATATAGGAATATGACATGTGATGTGATGTAGATGGCAGGTGTGATGTGAATAGCCGAATATGATGCTTGAATACGGAATAGCGTCTTGAATAGATGTGATGCTGGAGTGTGGAATGTGATGTGAATGAATGTGATGCTGAATATGAATGACGTGGAATAACCGAATAGTGTGAATAGATCTGTCTTGAATGTGAGTAGAGCCAGAATCAGCAGATCTTGATGTGAAGATGCGCTGAATGTGTCTTGAATGGCAGATGTGATCTTGAATGTGAATAGCGATGCGCCGAATGTAAGATAGCGATCGCGAAAGATAACGGAATATGTGAGTGCGGGTGTGAATAACGAATGTAGATAGCGGTCTTGAATAGCAGATAGCCAGCGGGAATGGTCATGAATAGCAGATAACGGAATAACTGATCTTGAATACTTTGAATGTAAAGGTGCTTGATCTTGAATGCTGAATATGTGAATGTGGTGTGAATAGCAGGAATGGACGATGTGAATAGCAGGAATGCAGATAACGATCTTGGGTCTTGAATAGCAGATAGCAGATAACTGATGTGAATGTGATGCTTAGATAACGGAATGTACAGATAACGTGCGAATGAATGTGTCTTGGGAATATGAATGTGGTCTTGGAATAGAATGATGCCAGCGAATGGAGATATAAGATCAGCGATGTGAATGAATGGTCTTGAATAACGAATAACGTGCGAATATGTAACTAATGTGATGTGGCGATCTTGAGATAACCAGATAACGGTCTTGAATGTGAATATGTGGGCATAGTGTCCGCATTCGCGAAGACCATGAATAACTTGATGCCAGATAGCAGATAACGTGCGGAATGTGGAATGTGATGTAGATAACCAGATAGCCGTGTGGAATAACAGATATGATGCTTGAATAGATGTGATGCGGAATGTAGATAGCGATGCGAATATTAGATACATTGTGAATAACAGATATGTGAATATAGATAGTGGAATATGAGGTCATGATGTGAATGAATATGTAAAATGTAGATAGTGCCGGAATGTAGATAGCGATCGCGCATGTAAATAATAGTAAAGACCATGAATAGATAACGTCTTGAATAGCGGAATAACGGGAGTTATGATGCTTGAGATGTGAGACCGGAATGTGATGTAGATAACAGATAACCGGAATATGAGATAGCGAATGAATAGCGTGTGAATGAATAACGAACCGGAATGCGAATATGAATAACGGAACACGAGATAGCAGACCGAATGTGGCAGTCTTGAATGTGAATAACTGATGTGAATGACTGTGTGATCAGATAGCAGATGTGATGTGAATGTGAATATGTAAAATAAACGTGTGATGTGTGATGCTTGAATGTCAGATAACGATGTGAATAGCCAGATAGCGATGCTTCCGGAATATGGTCTTGATGCCAGATAGCCAGATAGCGATGTGAATAGCGAAAATGGCGATGCTTAGATAGCAGAATAGTGAATAACGAATAGCGATGCGAATAGATATGCGATGTGAATGTGAATAGCGGTGGAATATTGAACAATTCTGAATAACAGAATCACGTGGATATTGAATGGCGATGCCGAATACCGAATGAATGTGGTCCAGAGATAGACCGAATATGCGTGTAAGATCTTGGTCGTAGATAACGATGCCAGATAACGGAAGGTGCCGAATGCGGTCGCGAATAACGAGATAACGAATAGCGATCTTGAATAGCAGATAGCGAATAGCGATGCTTGAATAACGAATAACGATGGAATGGTTCCGCGGGCGAATAACGGAATAGCATTCTTAGATAGCGATGCGAATATGAATCTTGAATAGCGAATATGATGTGAATAGTCTTGAATGAATAGCGAATAGCGTGCCAGATCATGAATAGCGAATGATGTGGAATATGTGAATAACGATGGCGAATAGCGAATGGCGATGCTTGAATATGTGACATGCGATGTGATGTGAATAGCAGATGTGATGTGAATATGAATAATAATGATATGTGATGTGATGTGAATGTGGAATGTGGTCGGAATGAATGTGATGCTTGAATAGATATGTGATGCGGAGAATGACAGATAACTGATGCGGAGCTCTCTTGAATAACGATGTGAATATGGAATGGCGATGTGAATAACGGAATGTGATACTTAGATGAATGTGATGTGAATGGAGATAACGTGCGAATAGATCTGCGGAATAGCGAATAGCAGGCGGAATGTGGGCGAATAACTGATGTAGATAACGAATATGATGCTGATGCGGAATGCGATCGTGTGTGGTCGCCAGATGTAGATAACGAATGTGATGCGGAATATGGAATAGCCAGAATAGCGTGCGAATACGATAGCAGATAGCGTGCGCGTGCCAGGCCAGGAGCGCGATGTGCGGATCAGCAAAGATAGCGAATAGCGGTCTTAGATGCCAATGTAGACAGTCATGGAGATATGTCATGATGCGAATATGAGATAGCAGTCTTGAATGTGAATAGATAACCGATGTGAATAGCAGATGTGAATATGTGAATGTAGATAATAATAATAATGTCATGAATGGGATATAGATAATGTCTGGTGTTAGACTATGGAATGTGAATGTAGATGTGAATGTGATCACTGAATGTGAATGTGATCTTGAATGTGAATGACGGTCTTGAATAACTGAATGCAGTGATGTGAATGTGAATGTGATGGAATGTGAACCAATTGCTGAATGTGAGATGTGATCTTAAGATAGCGGAATGCTTGATCTGAATGTAGATAACTGATGTAGATAACCCAGATGTGATGTGAATATGAATAACAGATAGCGTGCTGAATAAGATAGCAGATAGCAGATATGATGCTTGAATGTAGATAGCAGATAACTGATGCTGAATGTGAATAGCAAAGATATGAATATTGATGTAGATATGGAATGTGATCTTGAATAGCAGATAATGATCTTGGAATATGAATAACTGATGTGGAATATGAATGTGTCTTGAATGTGAATACAGTGTGGAATAGCAGATATGATGCCAGATAAAGATATGCTTATTTGAGACCATGTGAATAATAACGGATGTGAATATGTAGATATGTGAATGTCTTGAATGTGATGTGAATATGTAAATTCTTGATGCTTGAATACGGAATATGTGATGTGAATGTAGATGCCAGAATATGTGCGATCTTGAATAACTTGAATAATAATGTGATGTGGAATAACGGAATAATAATAGATGTGAATAGCGAATAATGTCTTGATATGTGATGTGAATGTGGAATGTCTTGATGTGGCAGATATGTCTTGATGGCGAATATGAATATATCTTCGTATGCTTGATGTAGATGAATAGTCTTAGATAACGTCTTGAATATGTGAATGTGATGAATGTGAATAGAGTCTTGAGATAACCGAATGTGATGCTTGAATGAATGTGATGTGAATAACGGAATGTGATCTTGAATGGCAGATGTGATGTGAATGTAGATAACCAGGAGGCAGATCATGAATCATGTGATGAATATGAATGAGCAGATAACAGACCAGATGTGAGATAGCCAAGATAATGATGTGAATAATGACAGATAGCATGCTTAGATGTGAATGTGATGTGAATAGTAGACTTGAATGTAGATGTGAATGTGATGTGAATATGAATAATGAATGTGTCATGAATGTGAATGTGATGTGGAATGTAGATGTGATGTAGATAGCATTGTAGAATAATGATGTAGATATGATGTGGATCATAAAAGATAGCAGGATGTGATGCGGAATGTGGAATATGCAGGTGTGATGTGAATATGAATATGTAGATACTTGGAGCGAATATGGAATATGTGGAACAGATCAGATATGGATCAAGATATGAATATGCCGGGAATACTTGGAATAGCCTTGAATAATGCTGGAATGTGAATATGAATATCATGAATATGTGAATGTGAATAATGAATATCACTAGATAGCAGATAATGGATATCATGAATGTGATAATAATGATCATGAATGAATGTGCTGGAATATGAATATAGCAGATATGCTTGAATAATGAATATGTGAATAATGTGAATGGCAGATATGATGTGAATGTGGAGATGCGTCTTGAATAGATATTGATGTGAGATATGATCATGAATAGCGATGTGAATAGTAAAGTGTGAATGTGAGTGCAGTCAGAATGAGATGCATGCTACGAATGTGGTCAGTGAATGTGGAATGTGGGCAGTCATGAGACCATGGAGCCAAAGATGTAGTGTGGGCAGGAATATGTGAATATGAGTCTGGAATGTGGGTCTCAGATCATGGAATAACAGATAATATGGAATGTGAATATGAATATGTAGATAATGTGAATATGAATATGAATATGTGAATGTGAATACTTGAATAATGTGAATGTGAATGTCTTGATCTTGAGAATGTGAATATGAATGTAGATATGTGTGGTCTTGAATATCATGCGTGATGTGAATGTAAGATAACGAATATGTGATGTGAATATGAATGACGATGTGAATGTGGTCTTGAATGCTTGAATAACAACAGAATGTGAATGTGTAGGATGAATGGCGATAAGATAACAGACCTGTAGTGTGGAATGTGAATATGTGAGATATAAGATATATGAATAAGATATCATCTTGGACAACGAATAACAGATAAACAGATAATGAGATTAAATTCATGGAATACTTAGGATGTATTCTTGAAAGATAGCAGATAGCGATGTAAGATAACAGATAGCCAGTGCTAGATAGCAGTCTGAATTGAATATGAGAATAGCAGTGTGAATGTGAATGTGTCATGAATGAGTGTGCAGATCTTGAGATGCCAGTGTAGACCAGACGTGTGAATAACCGAATAATAATAAAGATATGAATATGTGTGAATGTGAATGTGGTGTAGGAATAACCAGAATAGCAGTCTCTTGAATATGAATAATGCTTAGATAACCGGAATGCAGTTACAGTCACGATGTGGAATGTGGTGTGATGTAGATAAGCGTGCTGAATAGCAGATAGCAGATATGGTGTAGATACCGTGTGGTGCGAATAGTCGCGATCGCGCTGAATAATATGATGTGGAACATCATGAATGGCGATGTGAATGCCGAACGAATGTGCCCGGAATAGCGATGTGAATAATGAATGGCAAAGATGGCGATGTGAATAACGAATAGCGGAATATGGTGTGATCTGGTCATGGTGAATGTTAAAGATAACGGAATGTGCGATCGCGAATAGTACGTGCATTTGGGATGGAATAGATAACGATGCCAGATAGCAGATAACGATGCCGAATAACGGAATAGTAGATGAGATGTGGTCTTGGAATCTTGTAGACCAGTGTGAATAGCAGGTGTGAAATGCATGATAGTGAGATATGTGCAGATATGAATGTGAATGTGATGTAGATGTGAATATGGAATGTGATGTCGAAAATGTAGATAACGAATGTGATGTAGATAGCAGGTGAGATAGTGTGATAAAGATGTGGTCTTGAATAACGGAATAGCGTGTGAATATGAGTGGAGACCATTCAGCAGATAAAGTGTGGGATAGGTGTAGATATGATGTTGTGTGTGATGATGTGTGAATATCTTGAATAGCGATGCCGGAATAGCGAATAACGATGTAGATCTGATATTGTGGAGATGTGAATGCGCTTGATAAGATCATGAGATGCATGCGGAATGCTGAATAACGATGTGAATAACGAGATGTAGTGCTGTGTGATGTGAAATGCGAGAATAACAGGATGTGAATAATAGATATGGAATGTGGAGCCATCTGTAGAGCCATGAATAGATATAGAAAGTGTAAATATCATGAATAATATGAATATGAGTGTCATAGAATGTGAAATAAAGATGTGACCATCTGAGGAAGATACCAGATAATGTGAGATATGTGAATATGGAATAGGCATCTTGAATAACCGACAGTGAATAACCAGAGCAGATATGGAATATGGGCCATAGAGATATCTGTGAATATGTAGACAAGATATTAGAATGAGCAGATATAAGATATCAAAATAGCAATGTATCACACAAGATAATGAATGTGATTCTGTGTGAATATGCTGAGATACCTCTTGGAAATATGGGTTGACCATGAATAAAATGTGATGCCCGACCTTATGTAGATGTAGTGCGAATGTGATCTTGGAAATAACGTGCGAATAGTGATGTGACAGATAGAGCCATGTGTAATTACAGAATACGATAAATATGAATATATATGATGCCAAATACAGAGCAGAACATATGGCTCTTAATGCAGAGCAAACAAATAAATATATACAATGTAAATAGCAAATAACATATGTAAATATATACTTGTGCGAAATAACAAATATATGTGATAAACAAAAAAACCATATGTAATGCTGAAATAAAATACTTGTCACGTCAAACCACTTGAAATAACGATACTTGGCTCAGGTTCAAACAAATAACAAATAGCAATGCCAAATAAATAACAATGCCAAAACCAAATGATAAAATAAAATAACGATGTAAAATATAACAGGGAAGAATAACATGTGAAATACAAAATACATTAAAATAAACCATATAAAATAACCAAACTTAAGTTGTAGAATAATAAAATGAATACAGATATGTAAAATTGAATGAATAAGATGTGAATGCACATTGGATGTGGTCTTGAATAACGAATGTGATGCGAATGTGAATGTGATGGAGAAATAGCAGATAGCAGATAACCAAGATATTGATGCTCAGATAATGAATGTGATGCTTCCGGAATAGATAGCGGAATAACGATCAGGATGGATGTGAATGTCAGCGATCACATGGAGGCGATGGTGTGGATGTGAATGTGTCTGAATGTGAATAGCGATGTACGGAATGTGAATAGCGGTCTTGGCAGATAACAGATAGCGATGCCGAATATGAATAGCGATGTGAATAGCGGAATAGCAGTGTGCGGTGAATGGCGGAATGTGTTGTGAATCAACGGAATAACCAGATAACGTCTTGAATAACGGATCTGTGCTGGTTCTTAGGATAATTAGATAACGGAATGCGATGTGAATAGTAGATGTGATGTGAATAGCAAGATAACGAATGTGATGCTTGAATAGCAGATAACGGAACAAGATAGCGATGCTTGAATAACGGAATGTGAATATGTGTAGACCATGGAATGGCAGTGCAGATAACGATGTGAATATGGTGATCTTGGGTCTGATTAGGTGTGATAGCGAATAACGATGCTTGAATGTGATGCTTAGGTCTTGATTAGCAGATAGCGATGTGAATAAACGTGATCTTGAAATGACGTTCTTGAATATTGCGGAATGGCAGATAGCGATGTGGGCCACTTGAGCCAGGTCTTGATGTGAATAACGGAATGTGGGTATACTTGAATGTAGAATAGCGAATAGCAGAATGGAATATGCACGATGTGAAGATAGCCAGATAGCGATGGCGGAATAGCGAAATATGATGCGAATAGTCAAGACCGCCAGATAAATAACGTGTGAATAACTTCGATGTGATGCCGGAATAACGATGCCGGAATATGAATATGATCCAGATGTGAATAACGAATAGCGATGTGAATAACTTATAGCGATGTGAATGAATATGAATAGCGGAATAGCGAATGCGGAATGGTCTTGGGCTGCGAATGGCGATGTGAATAACGAATATGATGCGAATGTGAATGTGATGTAGATAACCAGACCGATGGCAGATAGCGATGTGAATATGAGTCTTGAATGGCGATGGCGAATGGCAGATAGCGAGATAGCGGAATGGCAGATAACGGGCAAAGATAACAGATAGCGGTGATCTTGAATGAATGGAGTTCGAATAGCAGATAGCAGCGAATAACCGGAATAACGATGCTTGGAATGTAGATGGCCGGTGCGAATAGCGGAATGTGATGTAGACGATGTGAATGTAGATAACGATGTAGATAACGATGCTTGAATAACGAATGTGATGTGGAATGTCAGATAGCAGAATGTGATGTGAATAATAGATATTGATCTTGAATGTGAATGTGAATGTGATGTGAATGTGAATGTGAATGTGAATGTGATCTTGAATGTGAATCTTGAATGGCCCGATGTGGATGTGGATAACAGTCATTACAAGATAGCGAATGTGATCTTGAATGAATGTGATGTGAATGTAGATAGCAGATAACGGTCTTGAATACAGATAGCGGTCTTGAATGAATAACTGATGTGAATGAATAGCCGATCTTAGCAGATAACAGATAGCCGTCTTGAATATGGAATGGTGATGTGAATAGTGGAATGTGATGTAGATAGCGAATGTGATGCTTGAATGTGAATACCAGATAGCGATGCCGGAATGTGAATGTGATCTTGAATGTGAATGTGATGTGAATGCAGATAGCGAATATGTGATGCGAATATGTAGATAACCCGAATGTGATGTGAATATTGAATAACGAATGTGATGTGAATATGTAGATAGCAGATAGCCAGATAACGATGCTTGAAAGATAGTTCTGATGTGATCATGAATATGAATAGCGGTCTCAAGATAACGAATGTGAATGTGATGTAGATAACAGATATGAATGTGATCTTAGATATGAATGTAGACCTTGGTCTTGAATAGCAGATAGCAGATAGCGATGTGAATAGCAGATAACAGATAGCGAATAGCGAATGGCGATGCTGAATGAATATTAGATAACGATGTGAATAGCGAATAGCTGATCTTGGAATAGCCAGATAGCAAAGATAACGTGTTGGGCGCCAGATATGATCTTGAATATTAGCGAATAGCGAATGATGCTTAGATGTGTAGGTAACAGTGGTGAATAACGTCTTGAATGTGATGTGAATATTGATGTGAATAACTGATGCGAATAGATGTGATCTTGGAATAGATAACGATGTGCCAGAATGAACGGAATAGCGATGTGTAGATAACGATGCGGAATAGCGATGAATGTGATGTGAATAACGAATAGCGATGTGCGGAATAGCGGAACGAATGGCGGTGATGTGAACGGAATGGTGTGAATATGGAATGGCATTAATGGCAAAGATAACGGAATAGCGATTAATGAATAACCGAATAACGTTAATCGCCAGATAGCCGGAATAGCGTGCGGAATATGAATATGTGAAATAACGGAATAATAATCACCGAATAACGAGATGCCGATGTGAATATCAGATAATATGTGAATAGCGAATGACGATGTGAGTACAGGTGTGATGGTGAATAATGATGTGGAATAGCAAAGATGTGATGTCTTGAATGGCCGAATAGATGCAGATAACCAGATGTGATCATGGAATAACGAATAGTGAACCTTGGAGCTTGGTCTTGAATAGCGGAATGAATAGCCGTGTGGAGTGTGGTCTTGGAGAATGTGAATAGCGATGTCAGGAATAGTGTGTGGAATAGCAGATGTGATGTGAATGTGATCTTGAATAGCGAATGTGATGCTTGAATGTGATGTAGATGAATGTGATGTGTGAATAGCGGTGGAATAGCCGAATAGCGTGCCGAATGTGAGTGTGCGAATAGCAAAGATAACGTGTGCCGAATAGCGGAATAGCGATGCGAATAACGGAATAACGTGTAGATAGCGAATAACGTGTGCCAGATAACGAATAGGCGATGTAGATCTTGGAATATGATGCCAGATATGAACTCTTGATGTGAATAACGGTCTTGAATGTAGATAGCGGTGCGGAATATTAGATGCGTCGCGAATGTAGATACTTGATAGAATCTTGTGCGAATAACCGGAATAGTGAATAGCAGGATATGATGTTGGAATATGAATAGCCAGATAACGATGTGAATAGCAGATAGCGAATATCTTGATGTGGACTCATGAATAACGATGCGGAATGTGATGCTTGAATGTGATCTTGGAATAGTGATCTTGAATAGATAGCGATGCTGGAATAACGGAATAACTTGATGTGGTGAATAGTCAACGGAATGTGATGTGCCAGATCTTGGAACTCTTGAATAGCGATCTTGAATGCCGAATAGATAGCGATGGGTCTGGAATGTGATCGCGGAGCCGGAATGGCGATGCTTGAATAGCAGGCTGTGATGCGGAAAATGTGAATGTCAGTCTTGGGCCAAGATGTGATCTTGAATAGCGAATAGCGATGTGAATAACGGAATAAACATGAATGAATAGCCGTCTTGAATAGATAACAGATGTGATGTAGACATGGAATAGATAGCCGATGTGAGTAGATCAGTCATGGAATCTTAGACAGCGATGCTGAAGATAGCAAAGATATGATGTGAATATGTAGATAGCCCGTGTGAATGTGAATGAACCGAATGTGGAGCAGATGTGAATGTGATGTGAATAGCCAGACAGATAGCAGATAAGCGTGAATGTGATGGCAGATAGCAGATATTTGAATGACATGCGAATGTGGTGTGATGTAGACGGAATGGCAGTGCTTGAATGTCAGATAGCGGTCTTAGGAATAGCGAATAGCGATGTGGAATAGCAGATAGCGATGCGAATACGAATAGCGATGCCGAATAACGAATAACGAATAACCGAATAACGAATGCGAATAGCGTGTGAGCTTGGGCGCGAATAACGAATAACGATGCGGAATAGCAAATGCGATGAATATGGAATAACGAATATGATCTTGAATAACGAATAGAATAACCGAATATGATGCCGAATAACGAATAACGGAATAGCGATGCTTGGGCATGAATGACCGATATGGATCGCGAATATGACGGAATAGCGGAATAGCGAAATGCGGAGCGCGAATAGCGAATAGTGCGGAATATGCTGTGCCGGAGTACCGTGCGAATAACGTGCGGAGCAAATGTATTCGCAAAATATACGATGCAGGTGCGATGCCGAGCAATAATGCTGATAACGAATATGTTGCGAATAACGAATAGCGAATAACGTGCGAAATAACGAATATAACGATGAACAAAATAACGATGCGAATAACAGTGCGTGCGGAATAGATAACGATGCGGTCTCGCTCTGTCTGGCTCTCGCTCTGTCTGCATCTTCGCTCTGTCTCGCTCTAGCTCTGTCTGCAAGCCTCTCGCTCTGTCTCGCTCTCGCTCTCGCTCTGTCTCGCTCTCGCTCTGCTCTGTCTCGCTCTCGCTCTCGCTCTGTCTCGCTCTCGCTCTGTCTCGCTCTCGCTCTGTGCGCTCTCGCTCTGTCTTAACTCTGACGTCTCTGTCTCGCTCGCAGATAATATGTGATGTGAATGTGAATAATATGTGATGTGAATAACATCGAATAATATGTGATGTGAATATGAATAATAATGTGAGTGAATAATAACGATGAATAATACCAACGATGCTTGAATAATAAGTGTGAATAGCAAGAATAATGTGTAATCGCAAAATGTGATGTGAATATGAATATGTGATGCCGGACGCGAATAATAGCGATGTGAATATGTGATGCTGAGTGTAGACCGAATATATGTGATTAAGAATATGTGATAGTAAGGAATATGATGTAGATAGCGAATATGTATTGTGAAATGTGTGTCATCTGGAATAGCGATGTAGGTAATAAAATGTGTGATGCGAATATTAAAAATAATAACTGATGGCGGAAATGACAAAAAATATGTAGCGGAATAGACCGCGATGCTGAATAGCGAATGCTGCGAATATGTGAATAAATTGTAGATAGCGATGTAGATAACGAATAGCGATAAGATACGAATGCATGCCGAATATGACGCGAATGAATAGTGTGAATGTAGATAACTGATGAATATGGAATGCTGATGTGAATATGAATGAGTCTTGAATAGCCAGATATGCGATGGAACGAACAAGAATACCGAATAGCGAACAAAGATAACGAATAGCCAGATAGCCGATGCCGGAATAGATAACCTGATGCGGAATATGAATAGCGAACAGATATGGAATAACGATGCGAATAGATGCTTGATGCGGAATAGAATAGCGGTGATAAAGATAGTGCCAGATGTAGACAAAGATAGCGAATAGAACCGGAATGCTGAGCGGAATAGCCGAATGGGGCGAATAGCAGATGGGGCGATAGCCAGATATGGGGCGAATAACGGAATGCCGTGAACGAATAGCAGATATGGAACAAGATATGGATAACCAGATGTGAACCGGAATAACGGGAATGATGGATGCAGATAGCGATCGAATGCTGAATAACAGATAACGTCTTGAATGTCAAAGATAATTATTGGAATGTGGAATGTGATGTGAGGTGTGGAATGTGATGAATGTGGAATGTGTGATGTGAATGTAGATGTAGATGTGATCTTGGAATAGTGTAGATAGCGGTCTTGAATGAATATGTGGAATGCCAGATATGTGAATACAGATAACGAATATTAATGTGTGAATAGATAACGAATGTGATGTCAGACCTTGGATAACCGATGCGGAATGAAGCCATGCTGAATAGATAAAGTGCGGACTGAATGTGATGCTGGAATATGGAATAGCGATGTGGAATATGGGCCTGTGATGCGGAATATGGGCATGCGATGGCGAATGAATAGCGATGTAATAATGTGAATATGGATAGCTGATGCGGAATAACAGATATGTCTTGGAATATGGAGCCCGTCTTGAATAACACCAAAATAGCAGTGTGAATATGGAATGTGATGTGAATAACAGATATGATGAATCTCAGATCAACGATGTGAATAGATAACAGACATGGTGCCGAATAGCGAATAGCGAATATGTGCCGGAATGGTCTATTGAGATACGATGTGAATATGATGTAGATAACGAATACATGAATATTGGATGGCAGTGCTAGATGTGAATAGACCAACGAATAGCGAACAGATAACGAATAGCTTGATCTTGGAGAATAGCAGGCGCCGGTCTTGAATGTGGGTGCGTGCGGAATAACGGAATATGGAAGTACTCGGGCATGATCATGATAGCCCAGAATAACGATGTGAGCCGTGTGAATGGACAAAGTCTGGAATGCGGGATAGCGATGGGCCAGTGGTAAAGATATGAATGGCGTGCGGATATGAATAGCGATGCCGAATGCGAATAACGATGTGGAATAATAGATATGATGAATAACGAATATGATGCGAATATGAATAACGAACTTGAATCGAATGCGGGCAAATGGAATGCTGATGGAATAACGAATATGATGTAGATAACCGAATACGATGTAAAGATAACAAAGATAACGAATATGATCGCCGAATATCGAATGACAGATAATCCAGATACTTGATGTGAATGGCGATGTGGATCGTGTGAATAGCGATGGGCCTTGAATGCTGGATGTGTGTAGATGAACCCGAATGTGAATGTGGACGATGCCAAGTAGCGATCTTGAATAACCGAATAACGTCTTGGAATATTGAATAGCGATGCTGAATAGATAGCGATGTGTGTGATGTGAATAGACGATGTGGAATAACGATGCGGAATGTGGAATAATATGAGTGTCGCGATCTTAGACAACGAATATGGTCTTAGATAACGGAATATTGATGGATGTAGATGCATTGAATAACTGAATAACGATGTGAATATGAATATTGAGCAGATAGACGCGGAGCAGATAGTGGAACGAATGTGAGCACGAATATGAATAGCAGGTGTGGTGCGGGAATAACGGAGCCAGATAGCGAATGTGAATATTGATCTTGGAATAGCAAAATGTAGATAGTGCGGAATGAATGTGAATGGTGCGAATGAATGTGATGTAAGATATAGACAAAGATAACGATGTGAATATGATGTGAATGGCGATGTGAATGTGATGTAGATGGCGTGCCGGATGTAGACCAGACCAGATAGCGATCTTGAATGCTGGAGCAGGTGCGAACAGATAACGGAATGCTGATGCGGAATAGATAGCGGTCTTGAATATGAATATGATGCTGAATGTGGTGTGAATAACCAGATAGTGATGTGAATGTGAATGGCCAAAGATAATGTGGAGATATGAATATCTGAATAACCCACGAATAACGGAGCGATGTGAATAGTGCTTCGGAATATGATCTTGGAATGTGATCTTAGATATCTTGAATAGTGTCGGAATATGATGCCGAATATGAATAACGAATAGACATGATGTAGCGGAATAACGGGTGGAACGAATATGAATAGCCGGAATAACGGAATAGCGAATAACGATGTGAATATGAGCGAACGAATGTGGAACCAGTGTAGATAGCAAAATGGCAGTCTTGAATAGCGAATGGCAGTGTAGATAACGGAAAATGGCGATGTGAATAACGAATAGTGAACTGAATAGCCGAATAGCAATGAAGGACCGGAATATGAGCAGATAGCAGAGCGAATAGCAGATAACGAATATGTGTGGAATATGTGAATGAATATGCGAACGAATGTGATGCCGGAATATGTGACGAATATGTGAACAGATAATGTGAACGGGAATAGCGATGATGTGGAATATGGATGGCGATGTGAATAGCAGATAACTGATGTAGATAACGAATAGCGATGCTTGGAATAGCGGAGAATGTGATGCGGAATGTAGATAACGATGAATAGCCGGAATGTGATGCTGGATGTGGGGCGGGTGAATATGAACGGAGCGAATAGCAGACAGATAATAATAATATGTGGACGATATGTGTGAATAGCGATTAGCGAATATGGATAGATGCCAGATAACGGAATGGCGATGCCGGAATATGCCAGATAGCGTGGAATAGCAAAATAGCAATGCTTGAAATAGCAAACCATAATGTGAAATAACAAATAACGTCTGAAATAGCAAAATAACGAAATGTAAATAAATAAATAAGACAAATAACGATGCGAAATATAATAACGATGTAAAATATGAAATATGTAAATGTAAATAACAAAGGCGCAAATGTAAACAAAATAATGTGGAATATATATGAAATATATATATATGAATAACTATGATATGTAACAGAATAGCAAAATATAAATGTAAGACAAATAAATGTAGGCTCAAACTAACAAATGTGAAATAACAGAGCATAACAATCTTGAAATAGCAAATAACAAATGTAAAATAACAAAATAACAAATCATGAACTCTGCAAACAGGGTTCTGGAAAATATGAGCAAAATAGCAATCATAGACAAACCATGTCTAGGCAAATAGCAGAAATGTAGAATATAGTCTTGATGTAAGATATAAATGATAAGGATAAGATCAACATTGTGAATAACAGAATAAGCGTGCTTGAATGTGATGTGAATGTGATGTGGGCCGGATGACGTGTGAATAACGATGTGAATAGCGGAGGGTGTGGTCTTGAATAACGAATAACAGTGTGAAATGCGAATGCCGATGTGAGATAATGTGTGAATATCTCTGAGGACGATCGCTGGAACGGACGTCTCAGCGAGCAAAGATGAACGAATAGCAGACGAATAATAAGAACTGAATGGCATGAGCGAATATGTGTAGGGCGATCGGGCGCGATGCTTGAATGGCGATGCGAATAACAGAATAGTGCGAATAACAGATGTGATGGCGGAATAGCGAATAGTGAAGGTCGGCGAAATGTGTGTGGATATGTCGTAAGAGTCTGTGCGAGGTGAAGTCATGGGCGGTGTCGTCACGGAGCGAATAGCGGGCAGATAGCCGGAACGAATAACGAACGGAGGATAACGAATAGCGGTCTTGAACGGAATAGCGGAATAGTCGGAATAGATGTGATGCTTGGAATGTGAATAGCCGATGCTGAATATGAATATGAGTGTGAATATGAATATGTGACGGTCATGAATGTGATGTGAGAATATGTGAATGGTCGGACCATGAATAGTGTGAATATGAATGAGTGTGATGCTTGAACCATGGATCTTGGGATGCCGGGCAGAATGAATATGTGAACCGAATACCAGATAGCGGTCATGAATAACGGAATAGCAGATAACGAATAGCAGATAACGGGCAGATGCGAATATGAACGAATAGACTAGCAGATGTGATCTTGAATGTGAATAGTGTTGAATGTGAATAGCGATGCTTAGATAGCCAGATAGCGTCTTGGAATGTGAATATGATGCGGAATGTGAATGTGAATAGCGAATAACCGGAGCGAATGTGAATATGAATAGCGGAGCGAATGTAGATAGCCGATCTTGAATGTGAATGTGAATATGTGAATGTGGGGCCAGGATGGAATATGGGCAAGATAGCCAGATGTGATCTTGAATGCGAATGTGAATGTGATGCTTGAATGAATGACGGGCGAGATAGCGGATGTAGATAGCGATGTAGACAATGTGGGCGAATAATGTGAACGGGTGTGATGCAGATATGTGGCACAGACGGATCATAACCAGACAGATAATATGTGGACAGATATGTGGTGAATAGGTCAGCAGTGGTCAGATGTGAATGTGGTCTTGGAATAACCAAAGATATGATGAGATAGCCAATTGATTAGAATGACGGAATGTGGTCTTAGTGCTGAATGTGATGTAGGTATGTGGGCAGGCAGATAGCAGACAGACGGGGTCTAGATGTGATGAATAGCAGACAGACAGATAGATAGCGTGCTGGGACCATGTGAACCGAATGTCCTGCTGGGGACCATGTGAACGGAATATGTAGACAGATGTGATCTTGAATGTGGAATGTGATGTGAATGTAGAATGTGTTAAAGATGTGAATGGTCTTGGGATGAATGTTGATGGCAGATATGAATAACATTGTGGACCTGTGTGGAATGTGGTCTTGAATGTGAATGGCAGTGTAAAATGTGAATGGCGATGCTTGAATATGAATGGCGATGTGGGCCAATATGTGGAGCAGATATAGCAGATAATATGTAGGCAGAATAGCAAGATAGATAGTAGGACCAATATCTAGAATATTGAGCAGATCAACAAGATAATAATACGAATATCTCTTGAATGTGATATATGTAAATAAATTATCTGGAATATGAATAACCAGAGCAGACCTGTAGATCATATCTTGAGAGAGACAAGACATGAGATAAATGTAAGAATATAAGACTATGTCAAGACAGATCCATAGATCAGACAAATGTATTAAAATGTGGGATGTATGTAAAGATAGATAAGATGCATGCTGATCATGGTATCTGTGACCATGAATATGTAGACAAGATAAGAATGTCTTGAATGTGAGAATCTACATGTGAATCAGATATGATATGTGAATAGCGATCGAATAGCAAAGAATAACGATGCTTGAGAATAGATAGCAGTGTGAATAACAGAATGTGATATTAAAGATAGTCTATGCAGAATAGACAACATTAGAATGAATACATTAAGTCTTAAGAATATGAGACCCTAAATTGTAAAGACAAAATTCCCATGTTGGCAGTCACAGTATCTGTGAATGCAGAATATGTGTGAATAGATATATATGAGCCCCTTAGAATATAATGCAGGTGTGTGACTTAGGTCCTTAAAGTATCATCTTGAATGGCAAAATGTAATCAGACCAAAATGTGTCAGAAATGGCAGTCACAGCATTAGATATGAATATGAGATATAATAAATCTAAGATCTGATCATGAATATAAATATTAGCAAATGTATTAAGTGTGAATAACATAGATAAAGTGTAAAATCTATGTGTAAAGTGTGAAGCCGTCAAGATACAGAATAATTAAATATAAAGATGTGATCAAATGTAAATGAGATATCCTCTTGAAACCATCTCAAAATAAATGGAGACATGTCTGGACAATAATATGAATATGAATATGATCTGGTCTCTATAATAAAAATATAATCTAAAATGTAAAATAATCTTAGACATGAACCAAATGAATAAAGAATATGATGTGAATAACAGGTCTTGAATACTTGAATAACAGTGATGGAAATAACGATGCAAAGAATAACCAGATAACGTCTTAAAATATACAAAATGTGATGAATAGCAAAATAACAGTGTAGGCATAGATAGTTGAAACCACAGATGTGTGTGAATGTGAATACAGAATCATGTGGTGAGAGCTCTGTAATGCCAGTGCAGACCATCTTGAATATGATCAAAAGATAACAGAATAATGTGAAACAATGCTCTAAACAATGGAAATAACAATGCCAGGCTCAAGGCCATGTGGCTCTTGTCAAATATGCAAAATATAAATGCAATCACAATGCCAAATAACAGCAAGTAACAAATAACAGTGTGAAATAACAAATATGATGTGAAATAAATATATGTAAATATATGTCTTAATGTAAGTACTGATAAACATGATACCATCATAAACTCACAAAATAATTATAAATAACCAAATAAGGGTCTCAAATAAAATGAGTGTGAAATAAAGATAGTGTAAACAAAATAACAGCAATACAGAATATTAATTACAAATCAGAGCAATGTAAAATAAATCTGTGTGAATAAAATGTTATGCACATCAAAATAGTCATGAATAGATACGTGTAAATGGGAAATAACGTAAAGATATGAAATAACCAGAAACCATCAAATATAAATACTTGTCTGGAAATAAATAGCAATGCGAATGTGAGCAAATCATAAAATATGAATCATTGATTAAAGTCCCAGATAGTAAGAATGTGAGATAGGATATGATGAATATGTGAATAAACGATCTTGAATAGTAAAGATAGCGTGCGGAATGTGAATATGATGCAGATAACTTAGATGTGATGTGAATGTGAATATGATGTGGTGCGTGGCGAATAGCAGTGTTGAATGTGATGCAGATAACTGAATAGCGATGCTCGGAATAGCGTGTAGATAACAGATGTGTGCGAATAGCGGAGCTGGTGAATATAGATGTGGAATGTGATGAATATGAATAGTGGAATAGCGTCGTGAATGTAGATAGCGATGCGAATGAATAGCAGTGCCGGAATAGATGCGGATGTGAATAACGAATAGCGTGTGAGTGTGAGTGTGATAATGCCAGATATGAATATGATCGCGGACCAAGAATGGCAAATATGATGTAAGCAAACAAATATAATCATAAAATATGGCTCTGTCATAAATAAAACAAATAATAAAATACAAATGCAAATAAAATAAAAATACATAAACAAAATATATGTAAACCATAAGAATATGTGGCTCTAAAAAAATAAATAAACAAATCTGTCTTTCAAATCTTAAAATAGTCATAAAATAAACAAATATAGCAAAATAAGAATATATACAAATAACAAATATATCACAACAAAATAAATAAATATACAAATATAGAACTCTTCCAGTCTGGTCTGGTCTGGATCTCTGTCTGAAACTCAAACTCTGTCTCAAACTGCAAATAATGTGAAATAAATAACGTCTGGGTTCTGCGGCTCTGTCTCAAATCTGAAATAATGTAAACAAATAACAATGTAAGAAATAAATGCAATAAATACTGCGGCTCTGTGTCATAAACAAAACCAAGTAAAACAAATACAGTTCTTAAGCCAGTTGTAAAGCTCTGTCTGCGCTCTTAGCTCATAGGATATATATAAATATACTCTCAGCTCTCTCTAAGACATCTGGCTCTCTCTGGCTCTATGGCTCTGGCTCTCGCTCATAAAATATAATAACAAAACCATATCTAAACAAAATAAAATATAGCTCTCTCTAAAACCACATTATCATAAATATAAAAAATATAAACCTAATATAAAAAATGCAAAATATCTAAAAATACCATCTATAAAACTCTCTGCTCCTGGCTCTCTGCATTGGCTCTCGCTCTCTCTACTCGCTTTCTCTCCATATTCTCTATCTGCAGCCAAACTCTCCTCTGGCTCACAAACCATAAACCATACCGCTCTAAAAACAGCTCTGTCACAAAACCACATGTAATATCCCAATACAAAATAACAAACAAACAAAACAAACTCTGTCTGCTCTGCAAGCTCATAAACCACAAACAATAAACAAACCATTATAAATAAATAAAACCATCTAATACAAAATCCTTAAATCCCCAGCCATCCATCATGGCTCTCTATACTGGCTCTGTCTCGCTCATGATAACTTCATTACGAATAACTGATGCTAGATAACAGAATAATAGTCATAAAATTGTAAGAATAAAGTTGTGAAATGTCAAAGCAGAGTCATCTATGAAATAGATAGATATGTGCAGTCAATCTTTGTGGAATATTAGTGTGCGATCTTGGAATGTGAATAGCGATGTGAATATGAATGTGATGCGAAATAGCAAGAATGTGATCTTAGACATGAATATGATGTGGAATAAGAATGAGTGTGAATATTGAATATGAGTGCAGATGAATGTGTGAATGTGATGTGAATAGCAAATGCGTCATGAAATGTAGTCTTAGATATGAATGCGAATAGCAGATAGACATGAGACAGATAGCAGTCACGATACGGGCAATGTAGAGGTGTCTGATGTGGATAGTCTTCGATGCGAATGCTGGAATAACGGAATAGCGAATAGCGATGCTGAATAACACTCTGCGCTCTGTCGCTCTCGCTCTCGCTCTGTCTCGCTCTCGCTCTGTCCTGGCTCTGGCTCCATCTGGCTCTCAAAATCCATCTGACAACCATCTGACTCTCGCTCTGGCTGCTCTCGCTCTGTCTACGCTCTCGCTCTGTCTCCGCTCTTTCGCACTCTGTCTCGCTCTCGGCTCTGTCTAGCCTCTCGCTCTGTCTCGCTCCTAGGGTCTCGCTCCTCGGCTCTCGTGCGCTCTCGCAGTGTGTCTCGCGCTGCAGCTCCTGGCTCTGTCTGACTCCCAGCTGTAAAGAGTACCGTCCCGCTCGACTCTACGCTCTCGCTTTGCGCTCTCGCTCTGTCTCGGTCTCGCTGCTGTCGACTCTCGCTCTGTCTCGGTCTCGCCCTGTCTGCGAACAATCTGTAGACTCTGCCAGGTGCGGAATCTCGTGATCATAGGCGTCTGGGCACAGATGTGATGTAGATAGCAGACCAGCGGGTGTAGACCGATGTGGATATAGCATGAATAGCAGTGTAGACACATGTGATCTGAGACAATGCAGATAGCAGAATAGCTGTCCGAAACGTAGTAGCTGTGCTGTGAATAACGAATAACGAATGCTTGAATAGCAGATAGCCAGGTGGTCTTAGACAGGCCCTGTCGTTAGACGTCGATATATGTGATGTGGAATAGCAGGCAGACAGCGATGTGGGCAGAATAGCAGATGTGGCTGGGCAACGATGTGAGACAGACATCGTCTATGGAGCCAGATGATGTGATATATGTAGAATATACGAATAGTGCGAATAGCCATGACTGCAGATACTACTTGAATAGCCGGAATAGCCGATCTCAGCTCTCTGTGTCTGGCTCGGTCAGATAGATAACGATGTAGACCAGATAACGATGTCTCAGATAGCGTGAATAGCATAGATAGCGGTACTTGAATATGCCAAGCTCTCTTGAATAACATGAGATAGTGTGAATAACGATGTGTAACTGGAATAGCCGGTCTTGAATAGCAGATAGCGGTCTTGAATAACAATGATAAGTACCTGTGCTGAATAGCAGAATATGATCGTAGATGTGATGTCGTAGATAGCAGATCAATTGATTCATGACTTAGACCATGCCGGAGAATATGAACAACGATATGCCGGAATAGCCGATGTGATGATGTGCAGAATAGCGAGATAGCGTGTGCGGAATATGCGAATAACGAGTAACGTGTGAATAGCGATGCTGAATAGCCAGAATAGCGATGTGGAATAGCCGGAATAACGAATAACTGATGTAGACTATGAATAACGAACAACGATGTAGAGCAGCGATGCGTATAACGGTGGTGTAGAACCACGTGTGATGCTGCGACATGTGAGATGCCAACCATATGCCGATGCGAGCCAGACAACCGTGCTTAGACAGACGAATCGCGGAATAACGATGCGCGAATATATGTGCTTGATAATGACGTGCTGTGACATATGCAGACCTTAAGAGCGTGGGTTCTGTGCCATAACTGGAATAGCCATTAGTCTGTGATGATATGATACAAGGATATGCGTGCCCAAGACATGTAAAACCATGTGATGATGATGCAGAGCCAGGCAACGATGTTGAATAGCGAAGCCGATGATGCTAGACAGATGCCAGTGCTTGACGATGGCAAACGACACGTCTTAGGCTCAAGAGCATACGTGCCAAAATAGTACGATGCGATGTGTAGACAACCAGGCTCTTGATGCAGGCTTAGACAACGTACTTGAATAGCCAGAATAGTGTATGTATATGATGCAGAATAGCGGTGAATCATGCGATGTGTATGTGATGCCCGGAACCGAATATGGAACCGAAGATAGCTGGGCAATAGATTAGTAACAGATATGGTGCGTCTTAGACTAGCAGGCCAAGATGACGGAATAACGATGTGAATAGCGATTAACGGAATAGCAGTGTGAATAGCGATGTAGTGTGATGTGGAATAACGTCAGTATGTGATGAGATAACGATGAATAGCGGATGCAAGATGTGAATAACAAACATCTGGAGACATAATGAAACCAGATAGCGTTGAATATGGGTAATATAGTGCAGTAGGCTCTTGCGCAAGTAACAGCGTCTTGCGATGCGGAATATGGGCATGATGCGGAATAGCCAGATGTGATGTGAATAACGAAATAGCGAATGCTTGGAATAGCAGGCCAGCGATGCGAGCTGCCGAGCATCGTTGCGAATAGCCCAGAATATGATGCTGGAGCATAGTTCGAGAATAGCAGGTAGCGATGCTTGGAGCAGATAGCGATGCTTAGGCTCAGATAGCGATGGCGAATATGGAATAGACCTTGGCAAATAGCACGTTGCCAGAACAGATAGCTGGATGCTTAGATAACAGAACAGATGTGAAATGGCAGTGTAGAATATGATGAACTCTGAGTCGTCGGAACCAGATGTTGATGTGAAGAATGTGATGCGAATATGGAATAGTTACAAATGCGTTCGTGAGATAGCCAGATAACTGTATGGCGAACGTCGCCGAATATGAATAGCCGGTGTGGATAATAACCGAATAGCGGTGCTTGGATATGAATAATGAATCGTGAACCAGATCATGGTCTGGCGATATCAGGTGTGGGACAGTCAAGATATGAATAAGTTGCGAATAACGAGATATGTCGAGCTTAGACCTTGGAGCGGAATAGCAGATAGCGAATGTGAATGTGAGCAGATAGCAGATCTAATCAGATAACGATGTGGAATAGCGTGTGAATAGCCGATGTTGAATAGATGAGCAGACAGCGAATGTGATCTGTGGTGTCTTGGACAGCGGATAGATCAGATGTGATCTTGAATGAATAGGAATGGCAGAATAGATCTTGATCTTGGAATAACTGAATAGCGGATCATGAATAGCCGGAATATGATGTGCTTGAACTGTGAGATAGACGAGATAGACATGATGTGAATATGGTGCTTGAATAGCGAATGGCCGATGTGAATAGCAGATGGCATGCTGAATGTGAATAACGATGCTGAATAGCGAATGTGAGATAGCGATGCTGAATAACTGAATAGCGATGTAGACATGAATAGCCGGAATAGCCGGTGCGAATAACCGAATAATGATGTGACGATGTCAGAATAGCCAGTGCGCGAATGGATGAATGTGATGTGAATGAATAGCGATGCGGAATAGCTAGAATAGCTTGATGCGGGCATGCCGGAATAGATAACTGATGCGAATATGGTTTATGCGGAAAATGTAGGTAGCCGAACCGGGCATCGCCGGAATAACGAATATGTGATGCGCGGAACAGCCAGATATGATGCGAATAACGATGTAGACAGAATAACGGAATATGGCCGATGCGGAATAGACATGATCTTGAATAGCCGTGTAAAATGTGATGCTTGAATGGTCTCTTGATAGCGGAATAAGAGAATGTGATCTTAGATAACGCAGATAGGTCTTGATGTGGAATAGCAGATAGCATGAATAACGGAACATGATGTGGAATGTGAGATAACGATGTGGTGTAGACTATGAGTCGTGAATGTGTCTGTAGATATGTGATGTGTATGAATAGATAACGAATGGCGAATGTGATCTTGAATGTGAATATGATGTGTAGATAGATTGCCGTGTGGGCATGTGATGTGTGAAATGTGAGGATATGATGCGAATAGCCGGAATGCGTGTGAATAACCGGATCGGCGATGTGAATAGCGAATGGCAGAGCTCTGGAATAAGGAATAGATGTGAATAACAGATGTGCGAATGAGATGTAGATGAATATGGTGTGGAGGCTGCAGATTAGCGGTCGCGAATAACCGAGATGGCGATTAGCGGAATAACAAGATATGATGCAGCCGGATATGATGCGAATAGCGAGATAGCGATGTAGGTGCGTGGAATGTGAGATGGCAGTTAACTTGAATAGCCGTGTGTGAATAGCGATGTGGAACAACCGATGTAGATATGGTGTTGAATATGAATATGACTTGCAGGAATATGCGATCGTGAATAACTGGAACTAGCTGATGTGAATATGGAGTGTGGTACTTAGATAGCAGGCTGCTTGATGTAGACAGCAGATAACGATGTGAATCCATGAGATAACGATCACAGACAAAGACCATATGCCGGTAGATATGTGATGTGAGCCAGATGAATAGTGTTGAATGTGAATAGCAGCGCGAATATGGGCATGATGTGAGTGTGCAGATAACGTCTTGAATAGCAGGTAGTGTGAATAACTGATGCTTGGAATGAATGTGCAGTGTGAATAGCGTCTTGAATATTGAATGATGCCGGAATAGCAAGAATAATATCGCTTGATGTGGAGCATGGAATAGCGATGTGAATGTGAATGGCGATGGCGAAGATAGCGTGTGATCTTAGCGAATAGATACGTGATCTTGAATACTCAGATAATGTGATGTGAAATGTGGAGGAATAACGTTCAGACCGTGAATGTGAGACAACGACCAATGAATAGCAGATGACCGAATATGTGATGTAGACTAGACCAGTAACGTTGTAGACAATTCGTGAATAGCGAGATATGGTCTTGAATAACAGATGTGAGATAGCCGAATAGCGATGTGAATATGATGTAGATAGCAGATAACGAATAGCGATGTGAATGGCGATGTGAATATGAATGTGCGACGTTGTGAAATGTGAATAATGAATCGCGAATATGATGCCGAATGCCCGAATGTCGAATAGCGATGTGAGCGCGAATAACGAATAGCGTGTGAATATGCCAGATGCTGATAAAGAATAACGAATAATACGATGCAAAATAGTGGGCCACCGGTCGCGGAATATGGGCACTGAATAACGATGCGGAATATGAATAAAGTGATATATGGCTGCTCTTGATGCTGGGATATGAATATGAATAACGATGCGGAATAACGAATAGCGTGAATATGGTATGTAATCTGAAGATGATAACATAAAACAAACCATGTATATAACCATGTGATGTACAATGTAAATATTAAATACCAGTAAATATGAAATATGATAAATGCAAATGTGTGATACAAGAACTAATGTGAATATGCTGCAAATATTGTCTGAAATAACAGAATATAATGCCAGAATAACAAAATACTTAAATAAATAACAAACAAATACTTGAAATAAATAATCTTGAAATAACAAACAAATGTAAATAACAAATAAACCAACAAACCAAACAAACAAATGCTGAGCAAATAACGTAAATAAATAACAAAATAACAATGCTGGCTCACCAAATAAATAACAATGCCAAACAAATAAATAAATGTAAATCTTAAAATATAGACAAATGCGCAAATATAAATTAGATATGAATAACGAATAATGATGTCGAATGGCGTTGGAATAACAAGCATGAATCTTGAATGGCGATCAAGATAACAGATAGCGATAACCGAATAACAGATAACCGAATACGTGTGAATATGAATAATGGTCTTGAGAATGTACGGAATGTGAATAACTGATGTGAATAGCGGAATATGATGCGAGATGTGGATGTGGTCTTGGGAATCTGTGACATGTGATGTCTTGTCTTGGAATTCTTGGGAATGTGTCAGGAATATGAATATGTAATATGCTGATGTCATGATGTGAATGTGGAATAATGATGTAGATAGATACAGTGTAGATGTGAATAGCGATGTGAATAGCCAGATAGCGATGTGAATAGCGGAGCGGGTGATGTGAGATAGACCGATGTGGAGCCAGATAGCGATGCTTGAATATGGAATATGTGGAATATGAATAACGATGAATAGCGAATAGCAGTGGGAATAGCAGATAGCGTCAACAGACAAATAACGAGACTGTGATATGGAACCTGGAATATATGCAGATGCTGATCTTTGATCATAGATGTGAATAGTACGGATGCGGAATATTGAGAATAATGTGCCGAATAACCAGTGTGAGGTCTATGATGTAGACAAATAGCAGAGCAGATATGAATAATGTGATGCTTGAATGTGAGAATAGTGTGAATATGTGGGTAAGCAGTGTGAATATGATTATGTGATGTGAATGTGAGATGGTGCCAAAATACCAGATAATATTATGTGATAACGATGCGAATAACAGACATGATGCCGAATAGCGGAATATGATGTGAATAGTGTATTCTGGAATAGCGGAATGTTGATGCGAATAACAAAGAATAGTGATCGCGAATATAATAACGATGCTGAAATATAGGCTCATAAATGCAAAACCAAATATAATGTAAGAATAACAGAACAGCAGTATAAAATAAATAACAATGCAAATAAATAAATATAATGCAAAATATGCCAAATATAAAATATAATGCAAATGCAAATAGCAAATAGCAATGTAGGGCTCTTAAATAGCAATGTGAAATAACATTATGATCTTATCTGTGAAATAACAAATGTGAAATATGAAATAACAGGCAAATAACAATGTAGAGTCATCAAACAAATAACAGGCATAACATTGCAAAATAACAAATAACAGAAATACTTGATGTAGGCAAATAGCGATGTAGAAAATATGAGATAACTTGTGAATATAAATAAAATATATAATCTGAAATAACAAATAGCAAATATGAAATATAGAATCATAATGTAAATATGAAATAACAAATATGTAAAATATATATGATATGCAATGTCTTGATGCGAGAATAACAGAATATGATAGGAATGTGAATAATATGTAAACCAATGTGATGTGTGATGTAGAATAGGAATGATAGCAAAATGTAGAATATGAAGTAAGATAACCGAATACGATGTGAATAGCAGATAGCGTGCGGAATGGCAAATAGCGATGCGAATAACGGAATAGATGCGGAAAATGCGGGAATAGCGAGTGCGGAATAGCGGAATGTGATGAATAACGGAATAGCGCGTGCGGGTAACCGAATAGCCGAGTGCGGAATATGAATGATGTAGGCGCGGAATATGTGAATAGCCAGAATAGCGATGTGAATAACGGAATATCCGGAATAGCGTGTAAGAATATGAATAACGATAACGGAATAACAAAATATTTGAGATGGCGTGTGAATAACAGGCAGATGGCGATGCCGGAACAAATCTGGAAATACTTGTCCTTGGGCTCAGAGCAAGAATATGTGTCTTTTGGGCAGAGTCATGATCTTGATGCTTGGGCTCTGGGCATAGACATGTGAAATATCAAAATATGAACAAATAGCAGACAATAACAGTGCCAGGTATGAATAACTTGATGGAGACTATGACAAAATATGATATGAATAAAACCTGGAAAATATGTAGACATGAAATAATATGTATGTGATGTGAATATGAATATACTCTTGGTGATATGCTGATCTTGAGCCAACGACAGATCTTAGTGCGGAATAGTCAGAAGTGTGAGCCAACAGACAACCAGTGCTGAGCAAACAACATGCTCAAATGTGAACAGTCATTGATGCAAAATATGATGTGAATAACAGGTATGATCTTGAAATAAATAACGTGTAAGAATACTTAGACAAATGCTGGAATAACGCAAATAGCGATGCGAATAATTAGCTCTGGGATCTTAGACCGAATAGCCACAGATAACGATGTGAGCAAGAATAACCAGAATATCGTGTAAAATGGAAAAATAACGGAAATATGAATAACTGATGCGAATAACCAGGCAACGATGTGAATGTAGATGTGATAACGAATAACAGATAGCGATAACGAAATAACCAGAATAACGTGCGAATAACAGAACCGCGATGTGAATAACCAGGCGGTGCGGAATGCCGAATATGATGCGGAATATGAATAGCGTGCCGAATATGAATATATGCCAAATATGCAGACCATGGAATATGGAATATGCGAATATGCCGTATATAAATGCATCTGAATATGCGCAAAAAATGTTATAAAATATGAATAGCAAATATGTGAAATGCCGACAATCTCTGCTCTGCATCTAAATAAACTCTCTGTCTGTCACAAACCGCTCTCTGTCACAAACTCTCTCTGTCTCGCTCTCTCGCTCTCTCTGTCTCTGTCTCGCTCTCGCTCTGTCTACATCTCATGCTCTGTCTCGCCTCTAACTCTGTCTCGCTCTCGCTCTGTCTCTGTCTCGCTCTCGCTCTGTCTCGCTCTCGCTCTGTCTCGCTCTCGCTCTGTCTCGCTCTCGCTCTGTCTCGCTCTCGCTCTGTCGCTCTCGCTCTGTCTGTTTCCTAGTTCTGTTTCATCTAAGCTCTGCTTTCAGCTCTCGCTCGCTCTGCTCTCGCTCTGTCTGTCTGGATAACGTGCAAATAGCAAAATGTGATGTAGGCAACAGGCAGAATAAGGAGGCTCCATGGCTCTGATAAGAACTCTTGGGCAAATCTGGCTGGAAACTCTTGAACCGCAAACCACCAGCAGAGCAAGAACAGATCTGTGCCAGATGCCCAGAATAGCAGAGCAAGCTGGGTCGCCAAATATGCGTGCCAGGCAGAGTGCGAGCGTGGGCTCTTGATGCAGGCATCGCGTAGAGCCAATGCGAGCAAACCATGGAGAATAGCAATGGCAAACATGAATATGTGGGCATACTGTGCGAAATGAATAACAATTGTGAACGATAAAATAACAAAGCAAATAACAGAATATGTGATGCGGAAATGCCGAATATGTAAAATAAAATAAAATATGTGAAATATACTTGGAGTATATCTGCTCACTCTCTATAAATCACAGCTCTAGACTCTCAAACTCTCGCTCTCGCTCTCTGTCATCCTAGTCTCATGTCTGCTCTCGCTCTCTCGCTCTCCGCTCTCTCTGCTCTCGCTCTCTCTGTCTCTGTCTAATAAAAACTTTGCTCTCTGTCTCGCTCTCGCTCTGCAATAACAAACAAATAACTCTGGCTCTGTCATCGCTCTCAGCTCTCTGTCTGGCTCTTTCACTCTGTCTCGCTCTCGCTCTGTCTCGCTCTCGCTCTGTCTGAAATATCGCTCCTCTGTCTCTGCTCTCTGTCAACTCTTAACTCTGTCTGGCTCTGCTCTGTCTGGCTCTGCAAATGTGTCTCAAATAAAACTCTGTCTAAAACCTGCGCTCTGTCAAGCAAAGCTCTGTCTGGCTCTCGCTCTGTCTAGGGCTTAGATAGCGTGTGAGCCAGAATAGCACGATGTAGATGCAGATATGATCGCGAATAGCAAATTGATGTGAATATGAGATGTCGTGATGTGTGAATTATGTCGCCGTCAGCGGAATAGCAGATATGGTGGCGGAATAACGGAATATCGGTCTTGAATGACAGATAGCGATGCGAATAGCGAATGGCGGTCGCGAATAGCGGAGTCTTCGTGCTGAATAACGAATAACGTGCGGAATAACGAATAGCGATGCGGAATGGCAGGTGCGATGCCGAATGAATAGCGATGAATGTGAATAACGATGCGAGAATATGAATAGCGATGAATAGCGAATATGTGAATATGGAATAGAATAGCGATGTGGAGTCGCAGGCGAATAGCGATGCGAATATGAATAACGATGTAGATAGCGATGTGTGCGAATACGCGATGCGGGCCAACGAATTGGCGATGTTGAATAGCTGAATAACCAGATCTGATGTGAATGTGAATGCTGAATGTGATGTGAATAACGAATAACGGAATAGTGTAGATGTAGATATGTGATGTGAATGTGAATATTGATGTGGTGCGAATATGAATGTGATGTGGGCCTGAATATGGTGTAGATAGATGCGAATAACGGAGTAACTAGGTGTGGAATAACCAGACGCGTGCGAATATGAATAGCGATGCGAATAACGATGCTTCGAATAGCAAAATGTGGGCAGCGGTCTTCAGGAATGAAAAGATATGCCGAATAACCGATGTGATCTTACGATGTCAAGACCGCGTGTGGAACCGTGTAGATGCTTGATGTGAATATGATGTGAATAACGTGTAGATGGTGAATGCGATGTGAATAGCCGTGCTGCGGAGTCGCGGTCGCGAATGGCGGAATAGCGATGCGCCGAATATGATGCCAGATGCGATGCTTGAATAGCGGATGGCGAATATGATGCGCTCTGTCTCGCTCTGTCTCGCTCTGTCTCGCTCTGTCTCGCTCTATCTCGCTCTCGCTCTGTCTCGCTCTCGCTCTCGCTCTGTCTCGCTCTCGCTCTCGCTCTCGCTCGCTCTCGCTCTCTCGCTCTCGCTCTCTCGCTCTCGCGCTCTCGCCTCTCGCTCTCTGGCTCTGCATCCTCCTCGGCGCTCTCGCTCTCTCGCTCTCTCGCTCACCGTGGCTCTCGCGCTCTGCTCTCGCTCCTCGCGCTCTCGCTCTCGACGCTCTGCAGCACTCTCGCTCTCTCGCTCTCTCGTTCTCTCGCTCTGCAGCCTCTCGCTCTCGCTCTCGCTCTCTCGCTCTCTCGCTCTGCGCTCTGTGATATAGGCAAGAATATGGGTTCTTGAAATAACAGAATAACAAAACCAATATATGTGAATAACGTGAAATAACAGAATGTGAAATCTTAATGTGGAAATACTTAATGTAGGTCTTGATGCAGGCTCTTGAAACCATGAAACTATACTCTTGATATGATATGAAATAACCAGAATATGACAACGTGCTGAAATCTGAAACAAAATATAAAATATCATAAATGTAGAATAACAAAACATAAATAACAAATATATGTGATGAGCTCAAAATAGCAAACAAACAATATATAATGTGAAATAAAATATATATGATGCTTAAATATGAAATATATGTAATGTAAAATATTGGAAATAACATTAACATAAGAATCTTAGACAAAATAACATTCTTGATAAAGCAGGTTAAAATAACAAAATAACGTGTAAAATAATGCCAAATAAATAACAAATGTACTCTCGCTCGGTCTGGCTCTCGCTCGGTCTAGCTCGTTTCGGTCTGTCTCAAACTGGTCTCGCTCTGTCCGTTCTCGGCTCTGTCTGAAACATCTGTCTGTCTGCATCTGAATAAACAAACCATGTAAACAAAGCTCTGTCACAAACAAATATAAACATGTCACCAAACAAACAAAAACACTGTCTGGCTCTGCTCTGTCATAAATAAATAAATAAGCTCTCGCTCTGTCTCGCTCTCGCTCTGTCTGGCTCTGCGCTCTGTCTCGCTCTGGCTCTGTCTCTCGCTCTAAACTCTTCGCTCTGTCTCGCTCTCGCTCTGTCTGCGTTCTGCTCTGTCTGGCTCATCTGTGCGCTCGCTCTGTCACAAACAAACTTTCAGCTCTGTCTGCTCGCAGATATGATCATGATCAGACCAAAATAACATAACGAATATGAATGAGCATGATGTAGACCAAATGAGTGTGAAATGTGATATTGAGAATAGTGATGCCAGATCTTGATGTGACAATGCAGAATAGCCGATGTAGAATAACACGATATGTGGAATAGCAGAATACTTTGATGTGTGAATAACCAGACAGATGCGATGTGGGCCGCCAGAGCAAGCCAGGTATGTGAGCGCGAATAACGGGCAAATAACGAGCAAATGCCAAAATAGCAGAACATGCCGATGCGGAATATGAGTGCGATGGCAGACTGATGTAGAATATGAATAGCGATGCGAG
Organism: Calotriton arnoldi; assembly: GCA_963921515.1. Classification (NCBI taxonomy): domain Eukaryota; kingdom Metazoa; phylum Chordata; class Amphibia; order Caudata; family Salamandridae; genus Calotriton; species Calotriton arnoldi. Next base: position 646,220 of record CAWUFW010011042.1, read on the forward strand.
CGCCGGAATAGCGATGCGGGCGCGCGGCGCGATGGCAGGCGGAATAGCGATGTGAATAACGGGCATGCGGAATAACCAGAATAACGAATAGCGAATACTGGAATAGCAGATAACCTGAATATGGTGTAGATATGAATGTGGTCTGAATACCAGATAACAGATGCGATGTGAATAACGGAGTGACGATGCTTCGAATGGCAGATGTGCTTGATGTGAATAACCCGAATGTGATGTGATGCGATCTTGGGTTAACGATCATGGTGAATAGCGAGTGATGTGGATAACGAATATGGAATCGAATGGCGGAGCAAAGATAACAAAGATAGATGTTAGGAATATGGAAATGGCAAGATAGCAGGAATATGAATAGCAGAACGGAATATGAATAATATGTTACGAAGATAATAATGAGGTCTTGATGCGAATGGCCGATCTTGGAAGGAATGTGGAATGTGATGCGAATAGCGAATAGCGATGTGAACCGCGATGTGAATAACGAATGTGATGAATATGTGATGCGAGAATGAATAACGATGCCGGAATGTATCTGCTCTGTCTCAGCCTCTACGCCTCGCTCTGTCTCGCTCGCCTCTATCTCGCTCTCGCCTCCTCGCTCTATCTCGCCTCTCGCCTCTCGCTCTCGCTCTATCTCGCTCTCACACAGA